>OZ030019.1:10540000-10555000 GCA_964023405.1 Apodemus agrarius | reverse complement strand
ATGGAGCCTGTGAACGCCGAGGCCATTGAGTGGTCTTCTATGCCCGTGTTCACCTGCGGGCTCTCCCAGCGGACTGTTTAATGCTACTTGGAGTGTCCTCTTGCTCAGAGCTCTTCCCTGTTGTGTGGAGTTTGTTTCCCAGCGTTGGTTCCCCAGGCAACTAAATTGAAACAAGTTCCATTAGGGTTTGGCCCTCCTTGGCTCATGGATGGTGCCCCACTTGGTTGAATCCCCCAAATCATCAGGCAGTGATGTCATAGGAATCAGGTAGGGGATTCAGCAGTGTGTGGCTCACACTTAGAATGTCTCAGAGGTTCATCATTCCGCCAGGACTCTGAACCTGGTAGGGATTGGCATGTGCTTGCTGAATAAATGAATTTGTGAATGAGCGATCAGATGTTTGAAAGAATGAGTGTTGCTTGCCTTTGGTGAAATGGCTGTCATGGATACCGTAGAGTTAAGCGTCTATAGTCACACATGATATAAATATGTTGGCAACTGCATGCTTATGCATTCTGAAAGGATAGCAATGCATGTTTTACACGACCCATCACGAATTAAGCAGGACACCTTTTTGTCTTTTATTGACATTTTTTTCTTCTTTCTTGAGAATTCTATACATTTACACAATGAATTAGGGTCATGCCCACTTCAAAATTCCTCTCCAACTACATCTATAACTGTCTGCCCCAATACATCCCTCCTGGGTTTGTGTTATTTATTTTGTATTCTCATAAGGCCAGTTAGTGCTGCCTGTTTGTGCACGTGCATGTGGGGCCATTCACTGGAAAATGGGAAGCCTATTAGTAGCCAAATTCTCAAAAGAGAATAGTAGAGTCTCCCATCACCAGTGGATGAGCCAGTAGCTCCCCAGGAGAGTGGGGCGCTGGGATTCATCTACCCAACCAGTGATGGAATGTGGACTGGCTTGGCCTTGCGCAGTTATTCCACTGCTATGGGTCATACATGTCCTCAGGGATCTGTCTTTGCAACACATAAAAATAATTTTACTCTCATTGAGTAAAATTATTACACTCATTCATTGAGAAGCCCCAGGTGTCTGCATGGCTTTGGTACAGGGTCCAGTCGTGGATAACCGCCCAGTCACTAGCTAATCACTAGTCAGAAATGGAGCTGGGTGCTTGACGAACCAGCCTGCAGCAGAGAATGAAGTGCTCCAGTTCGTCAGCTGGGAGGACTGTGTGCTTAAGCATCATTTTAGGAGACGTGTATGATTCTATTATGTATCCACATTCACATCAGGAAGGTTGAAATACGGGAGAAACCTTGAAAAAATGTAATCACCTTATAATAGAGATATAAAATAACAGCTGCAGCTTCAAGGTTGAGGAGTTATTGAGTTCAGCCATCGACCTTGACCACAGAGGGATAGAAGAGAGACCAGTGCCTGGGTCTGGAAGAGTCGGAACAGCTCATCGACGGAGTGCTGCCTGAGAGAAGTGGGTACCAGGCAGGGCCAGAGCGCTGTGGCTCTAAGCCCCCTCCCCGCTCCTCCCTGGCAGAGGCATGCTGCACATCACACGTGGATAATTTTCCCTGTGGCATGCCAAGCAGGGGTCCTGGGCAAGCCTACTGCGAGACTGTAAATGGACTAATCCTCTGTGGGTGCAACTCGCTTACCTTTCCATCACAAGGTGGGAGGCCCCTGCCTAGAGGATGAAAAGACACGCCTGGGATGAAAAGACAAAATGGGAGAGGGACAGAAGCAGAAGTGTCCTGGAGCTAAGCTGGGGAGGGCTTAGACGGGAGATTCCACCCACACAGGATATGAACATTGATCCTATGCCTTTCTAACCCTTCCTTCCCAAGCTGTAGATTGTCCCTTCCCTCCTAATGGGAACACCAGGCCCCTTTCCGCTACACTGGACATGGCCCCGAATCATTAGCCATCTCTGTCACATGGACTGGGCAGTCCTCCAGCAGGTCAGGTCTTATGTAACTTGTGGTGCCCACTTAGAATGTCCGACAGATCCATCACTCTGTCTGGATAGAGAGTGATCATGTTTTCTCTCCTCCTCCCCCTCCTCTTCCTCCTTTCTTTTAAAAATACAGTGTGAGTTGGTATTTTCTTCAGAGTTCTCCCTCGTGCTATGAAGAGAGGAATAATCAAAAGGTGATTGGTTTTTTTTTTTTTCCAGACTACAGGAAAATCTCCCAGGGACATGGTGAGGGAGGAAACACAAGGGTAGGACTTGTGTCTCCAGAGGTCAGGTTGACCTGTCTGAGCACTGGGTGGTGCACTTGCAGGATGTATAAGGCCTCTCCTGGAAGATTTCAAACAACAGTGTCACCATAGGCCACCCTAATGTCACAGCTATCCTGCCCAGTGCCGGTCTCCTCGGCATGCTGCTTGCTATTCAAGAACTCATATTTAGTAATAAAGAATAATAATATTTGTCTGCAAAATGGGAGAGGGACAGAGGCAGGGGAAGGGTCCTGGTGCTAAGCTGGTGAGGTCTTAGATAGGAGGTCCCATCCGCACAGGATAGGAACATTGATTGACCAGAGAGGGAGGGAAAGAAACGTTATCCACCCAGAATTTAGAAGCTTAAAATATAATTCCCACTTACTTACTTTTTATTTTGTATGTGTGGACGGACCTGCATATACACCACATGCTTGCAGTGCCCACAGAGGCCAGAAGAGGGCATCAGATCCCCAGGAACTGCAGTAATAAAAGGTTGTGAGACGCTATGTAAACACCTGAAACCGAACCCAGGTCCTCTGCAAGAACATCCAGTGCTCTTCGCCATCCCTCTGTCCCTTGCTTATTTAATTTTGAGTTTCCTGATGGCAGTAATGCCGCAGAGATGAAAGTGTTGAGAAAGCCATGTATTTTCCAGAGATTGTTTATCACGGTTGACCATATAACATTGTTAAACTGGGATGCATTCCAGAATAGAAGGGAGTGGAGCTGATAACTATGCTAGGACAGTGGGTATAAGACAAAGAACGCTGGCCCACTCACCCAGCCTCTTCTCGCGGCTGTGAAAGCGCCTTGCAGGGATCTGGATAGTAGTCACAGGCCCACGTGGGGGAGTATCTGGTACTCCTGAGAGCAGCAAGTGGCGCTGCACTCACTGCCTGGTTTTGTTTTTGTTTTCATTTCCTACAACAGCAGGTCACAAAGGAGCTGAGCAGCGCTGGCTCCAGGCAGATAGTAATGACTCTAAATAAGACTGTTCGTGACTTTTCTCCCGCAGCAGCCTGAACAGCATCTGCTGACTCTGTCGATGCTATCTTAGGCCAGGAGAGATGACGTGCTTATCACAGACCCAGCTTTCTTCCTCCGTGTCCTGTAAGACAGTGTGCAGTGTCTTTGGCAGTAGCGTCACAGCACCGAGTTTTGGCGGGAACCAAGAACAGTGGCAGAGCAGCCTGTATCCTCCCGGAGTCTCCCTGGCCAAGAGCTTCTCAGGAGGCACCCTACACTTGGCACTAGGCTTTTTGTTTGATAATCTATGGCTCCTGGAGGAAAATGGAATTCATCCATGGATGGTGCCTCCATGCAAATTCGTGTGGTTTTGTTTACTTGTGCTTTTTAAAAGTAAGCGTATAAAACAGTATGCATCTACACGGCTTTCTCATGTGTCCTCAGTGTGGTTACGGTCCCGTTTCTTCCTTCCCTTCCTCCCCCTCTCTCACTTAGACTTCTCCCTCCCCGGATTTCTCCTCTCCCATCTCTGGTGCCTTCTTTTCTCTCTTTCTGGCTTTTACGAGCACAGAATGTTAAGCACATGACTCTATAAACTCATATCTAGGATCTGCGTGCGTATGATTGAGAATCTGGGACATTCACCTTTCTGGGTGTGGGTTCCTTGACTCAGCACGTTCTCCAAATCCACCCATTTTCCTGAGAATTTTGTAATTCCATTTTCCTTTACAGTTAAATCAAACTTCCGTAGTGTACATGTGTCACATTTTTATTATCCGCCCATCAGCTGATAAACATCGAGGCTGGTCCCATTTCCTCGCTACTGTGAGCCGAGCCAAGCCACGGTGAACCTGGGAACGCGGGTGGCTGTTGTATGGCATGAGGTCCTTGCAGTATGCGCCCGGGTGTGGTGGAGCTGGGTCAAGAGCAGACCTAGTTTTAGGGGTTTTGTTTTGTTTTGTTTTTAATGTATGAGTCTTCTGTCTGCAATTACACCTGCTTGCCAGAGGGAGGCGTTAGATCCTTTCATAGTCGGCCGTGAGCCACCTAGCGGTTGCTGGGAATTGAATGCAGGACACCTGGAAGAGTGGCCAGTGTTCTCAATCACTGAGGCATCTCACAGCCCAGTTTTAGGTCTTTGAGGAACCCCAAAAGTGTTTGTACCAGTTTACACTACAGTGTATAATCCCTACCCCACCCCACCCCCACCCCATCTCCACCCCCACCCCTGCCAACACACACATACAGACCAGCATTTGTTGTTAGCTGGTCTTTTTGATCATAGCATTTCTGCTATGATTGGAATGAGATGGAATCTCAAGGTAGTTTTACTTACATTTCCTGTAAACACGTTGGGCATGTTAAAGGCCTTTATTAACCGTGTGTGTTTTCTTCATTTGAGGACTGTCTATTGAGTACCATAGATTATTTCTTTTGAAATTTTACTTTAGTTTTTTTTTAATTAAAAAGTTTGAGGAGATTTTATATACTCTTATTTATAAGTGTCTTGACTTTATATACCACATGCATGCAGTACCCATGAGGGCCAGAAGAGGGCACCAGATTTCCCCCAGAAGTGGAGTTACATACAGTTGCCAGTGGTCATGTGAATGCTGGGAATTGAATCTAGCCCTCTGGAAGAGCAGCTGGTGCTTTGAAGTGCTGAGCCACATCTCCAGCCACATAGATAATTTTTAAGTCATGTTGTTTGCTACACTGACTCTTTACTTTTTAAAGCTATTTTAAAATTTCCCGCACTAACCCCCTGTCAGAAGTTTTCTTGATTTACCTTTGCTGACCCATCTCTGTGAGCTTGGAATGAACCCATCCCAAAGATGGTGACTGACCATTTTGTTCTGTTCTTGAATTCAGTTTATATGAATGTGTATCTTACTGAGAGTTTCAGCATCTGTTTTTACTCAAGAGATTTGTCTGTACTTTGGTTCCAATTTTATTTGTCTTGTTTTGAATCAGGATAATACTGGCTTCTTAAAAAGAGTCTGGAACAATTTCTTCCTTTTTTACTTTTTGGAACAATGTGGGAAGCATTGGTGTTAGTTCTTCTGGAAAGGTGGAGTGGAATTCTGTGATACCTTGTAGTTTTCTGTCCAGCCAAATCTCCCATATCTCTCGCAAGGACACATGCCCTTGGGTTTGGAGTTTAGGGTAATTCAGGACGATTTCCTCAACTCAAAACCATTAGCTTAATCACGTGTGAAAGCCCTACCTAACCAGTAAGGTCACATTCACAGGTTCTAGGATTCCTCTTTGGGAATCACCACTTGTTATAATGGGGGTTAGAGAACGTTTTCACAAACGTTTCGAGGGTGAATTCTTCGATGTAATACTGTTGGAGGTACATACAGCCTATTGAGGGAACCCAGTGATGGGGGAAGAGCCCTCACAGGCCCATGGCATGCAGGATGGAGTTCTGAGAGCTGGTTCTGAGAGTGAGCTGCTATTGGATTGAGGTAACCTTTCACACAGTATCTCTTTCACATACCCACGTACCCTTCCGCTGTGACCTGAGGGGAGGCTGCATAGAACCGCAGAAGTGCTTCTGTCTCCAACTCCACTCTTTCTTGACACTTTTTTTTTTTTTGCCAGCATCAAGGGCTATCAGCCCAAATCGACTTCTTTCATTCATTTCATTATACAGTCTCAGCTCCTCTGCTTAAAGCAACAGAAAATGGACCATCAGTAGGCCTTGGCGAAGCAGGTCCTCAACCCAGGCTGGACAGTGCCACAGCCAGACATTAACAGGAAGAGGGGCTTTTTATAATCCCGTCTTTCATTTGTGGTTGTTGAAGCCAAGGTCCAGAAAACTCAAGTTTCTAAGGCGTGCAGTAAATCTCTCGTCAGTGTTGCCTTCTGTCTTGGCACTCCTAGAAGTCCTCACCTTTCCTTTCTCCAGTGGGGTGGCTTGGACTAGCTCACAAGCGCATCCCAGATGACCTCACAACCTGTTATTTATTGTCCTTCTTATTGCCACTGTGGTGGAGAGAGACACATGCCTTTGCACAGAATTGCTGTGGTCCATATTCCATATTTCGAGAAGCCAGCTCCATGCATAATGGATCACCCGACACACTTTATTAAAAGCCATTACAACCTCCAGCATTTGTCATATTAAAATATCTTCTAACAAATACCAGCTCGTTAGAGACCGGCTGTTAGTCCCATAGGTTGCTCTTGTTTGACTCTTGCCCCGTCAGCTCCGACTCTCGCACTCAATCAAACTTTGGCAGCCCAAACCCCATATGGGTTTCCTAATGGATGCGAACCAGGTGGGGACAGGCTGCCGTGCTGCCCAGACAACGGGAAATACATCAGCTTTCACCCCCGCAGCACAGAACTTGCTTCTCCGCCGAGAAAGAGGGACAAGACGCAGAACTAAATGAACCGTCCCTTTTTGTGCAAGTCATTACTAAGTTAAATGACTTTCAAGACGAAAATAAAACCCAGGGCAGCCTGCGTGGAACTCACATGCTAATGCAAAGCAGCATGGCTGTAGTGTTCGCGGTTACGCACGGCCCAGCGCAGAAATCTTGATCAAAGCCTCTTGGCATCTGAAGTCATCAGTAACTCGACAGCCTATTTGGGCGAAAGGAGCTCGTTGCTGGCTGTGCCACATCAGGCCCACCCTGGAGACAGGCGTGATTCAAGCAAACAAGGCTGCTGGCATATCAAGACACCTCTGCTGGAGATGTGGTGATGTGAGGTACAGGTTTGCCGCGACAGCCAGACAAGGGATCGGGTTTCCTGGACCTGCTGCGTGTACGCTCCTCACGCTGTTTGCGTGCATGCCGTCTGTTGCCGCAAGACTGATGCAGAGATACGGAACCGTGGCCTTTGACCTGTGGGAGGTGGTGGCTGCCAGTCCAGAAGAGGAGTGTGGGAGCTGAGCAAGCAGACAGCGGGCTGCTGCTGAGGACGGGGGGGGGGGGGGGGTTGGTTCATTTGTTTGATTCCTGGTGTTTTCCGGCACACAGATTTCCTGGGCTCTGGAGATGTATTATGGCTCAGACTCTCTTACCCTAAATGCTGGCATTCTTGATCTGGGATTTTTTTTTTTTTTTTGGTCTTTAAATATTTCTCAGTTGCATAATAAAATATCTCAGGGATAGGAGGACCCAAGTCAACATCGGAAACTGAATTCTGCTTCAGGCAGGTCTTACATGTATAACTTAACTAGTTTTACACAGTATTTTTAGGGAATCCACATTGTAACTGTATCCTGGCATCTGAGGACAAATGTGGAATTTTCTTCTTGTATCATCTTGCTGCTACTCAAAAAAAATTTTTTTTTAAATTAATTTGGGAGCATTTTGGATTTTTGGCCGGGGGATGCTTTGCTAGTATTCGCATCCCTTGCTCTTTCTGAGTCTATGGTACAGCCCAAGAAGTGGATTGTGAAAATATGATTTCAGTTCAGCGTGGTGTTTTCTGCAGAAGCTGAGCAGAGGCTCTGTGAACACAGGGAAGATGCTGGCTTGCTGGGAAGACACATGACCTCAGAGGGGTTAATAACATCCACGTGGAACGGCGTGGAGGCAAGGGGCAGGCACAGTCTCTTTTTGTAGTTTTAATTGGCAAGGTCAGTAACTACGATTAGAGAATATTTGGATCAAATATATGATTGACATTTCATGGTCAGCCTGTGACAGGCAAATCAAAAGCGGTAGGAGGGTCAGATATCACTTATGTTTACCGTTTGACTAATCGAATGGTACCTTCCTCCACTCTCCAGCCCTCGTGGACACACCCTCGGGCACCAGGATCTGATCATACCTTGGCTTCCTCAAGGAAGACCTCAGTGGTTGAAGAGGAAGAGGAACCAGGAAGTATGGCCGGAGAGGTTGGCCAGACCGAGGGAAGGACGCGTTGCGAAGAGTAAGAAGATACACAGTAAACTCGGGGAACTCCGAGGACGCAGACTTGGGTGGAGTGAAGACAGTTTAAGAGAATGTGTGTGCAATGTTTGTGACTATGACTGCGAAAAATACTTGGGAGATGGTCTCGAGGGTCCTCTGAGAGGAGTCATCTAATGTGAGGTGGGACTCTTCAGCGAGCAGTTCATAACAGTTCCTGAGGGAAAGGTGACATTTTTCCATGTTGGGCCTTCTGAGTTCGTCAACTCAATCCTACTCTGGGTTTGGAGAGGAACGCTGTTGGGTTTCTCTTGTGTGGAGACGATCTCTGTGCACCCCAGATAGACGAGACAATGACAAACCAAAGTAAAGGAGCTTGCTGAGTGGATGGACCTATTGGTGTGACTTACGGGAGCGTGAGTGAGGAGCGGGATCGCTCCGGGAGCACGGGTGACGAGGATGGCCCCATCACCAACAAGTCTCATGCAAGAATGGGTGACGACTGAGATCATCTGTGTCACTGGAGTCTCCTGGGCAACTTGCAGGCAGCTCCGCCACTGAAGATTCCCCTTGTTTACTGCTTCTGGAAGCGCTGGGCAGGAGGAGTCCTCAGTCTTGTGAGTTTCACCCGCTCCATGATTCTCCATCTAAAGGAAAGGGCTGTGCGCAGGCACAGCCAATCACCACCCCTTGGTGGAGCTGCTAATTCTAACGGAGAGACAAGGCTGATTACAACACTGGAGGTTCCTGTGGGCGCCTGTGTCCTGTGCTCACGGCTGTTCGCAATACCTCACGCCATCTGTCCTACGGATCTCAAAGTCAGCGTGTGCTACAGAAGAGACGAACAGCCGATTATAGATTCACAGCAAGTACGGTGGTTTGGGCTCCTTTAGTTACTACAGTGAACACAGGAAATATCTCGCACAGAGATGTTTTTTATGTTTTTTTTTCCCTTAAATTTTGCATTGGCTGTTTCTTTTTCTCCCAATGTAAGAGTTTAGAGAGAAATGGATGAAATGGAGTAGCCCAAGAAGGAATCGGCTCCAATTAAGGTCATAATTCTGATCTCCCAGATAGCATGAGATGTCATGCCTGGGAGACATCTTCCAGGCTCAGTCTCAGTTAAATGTGAGAAATGGATTGGTTACAGAAAATGCAGAGACTTGAGGCTTTTCAGGGGCAAATTCTAAAGTGACCTGTGGGGAAGAACAGCAGAGCAGGAATACGCAAATGCACCGGTCCTCAGAGTCCGATTCTGTTGTTTCCTGTAATGCTAACTCCTAACTGACCCCTGCTATGGAGAAAAGCAGACGTCAGAGGGGCCTGTGGTTAGCACTGTCTGGGAAGCTCTGTGTGTCTCAAATCCAGTGTGTTGGAGCTACCGGAGAAGCTGTGCGAGTGCCCACAAGACCTCGCCACTGTGCATTTTATTTGTGGGACTTTGCTACAGTTCAGCTTTGCTTCAACTATGCACAGCAGAGGAAGAACTAGGTATACAGGATGGAGTACATTTTTTTTTTTTTTTGGCATTGAAGAAATTTGGAGCCCAAGGGGCTAAAGCTTATTTACAGTGCGTGTGAGGGACAAGGGACCACAGTGCACACAGAACGCGGCAGTGTGGAGACACCAGGGGGTCTGCTGACTCACGAGTAACTTCTACAACCTGCTCTTGTGGGAGATGGGACCCAAAGGACAATACAGTGTGGAGCCTTAAGAACTGAGTTTAGCATAAGATTGTAAATTATGAAAATCTCTCTCTCTCTCTCTCTCTCTCTCTCTCTCTCTCTCTCTCTCTCACACACACACACACACACACACACACACACACACACACACACACACCAATATAATTATTTGGGGGGCACAGCGTTCATTTGGAAGGGCTGTCTTTTAGTTTTAGGTAGGACGTGCGATTTCAAGGGAATCCTCAAGGAGCACATCTGACGTTTCCTGGGAGCACCCCGAAGAGGATAAAGCAGAGCCAGTTAGGGAAGCACGCATTGACTTTCCAGGGAAGGCGGTCTCGGGTGTGACTCCTCCCTGGGAGCTTCCAGAAAGTTCCACAGAGACGCAGAACACCATAATAGGTGGTTGGCTAGACATGTCTAGGGTGAGTGGCCCCAGGGAGGACAGTGCTATGATGAGGAGGGACCAGGAGCTAGAAGTTGAACATCAACTGCTGGAAGTTACAGCTTTGAGAAGTGAGAAGATGAAACACGGTTTGGCTCCTTGAGTTGGGGCAGGCATGGCTGGGCCGAGCCTAGCATCACCTCATATGGTATCCATCTTAGATAGAAGGGCTTGAGACACGTGTTCCCACACATTCTTGCTGTTCTCATCTTCATCAGGGTACAGTCAAAGTGTAGAACATGTGCTCCCCGTGCTGGTCCTGGAACCTCAACCTTTGGATGTCCCAGAGGCAAAATTCTCATGAAGTCCATGGCTTTGAAAGTTGACATACCTTGAAATGTCGCCGTGCTGGCCTTGGGGATTATTTTAAACAACCGGAATGCTCAAAGCATAGCCATGTGGCTGGCTGCTCTTCACCACACCATTTGCAAGAAAATAACAGAAATGATTAAAATGACCAACAACAGGGGAACAGTTAAACAAATCATGACACCCACACAAAAGTGAAAAACTATGTGATCATTAGAAATCGTAATATAGGACTGTATTTATTGGACTGGGCGAATGCCCACAAGATAAGATTACAGGAAAAATAACTATTGAAAACTACAAAGTTGTTTCCATTTGTACAAAAAGTACATTGTGTATATATTATCCTGTGTGGACAAAGCTGCGAAAGATACAGAACAGAAGGTAAACAGTAACTGCTTGGGGGTGGAGGATTGGGGTGTTCTTTTTAACTTTATATTCTTTATATGTATCCTGTATATGGGCATTACATTGTATATCTTAAAAACATTGTTTTGGTATGAGCATGAGTGTTTTGCTTGTCTGTGCAGCACATGTGTGCCAGTGTCTGAGGAGTTCAGAAGCGGGCCTTGAGTCCCTTGGAACTGGAGTTACAGATGACTGGAAACCACCATGGGGGTGTTGGGAATTGAACCTGGGTCTTCTGGAAGAGCAGCCAGTGCTCTGAACCACTGACTCATGTCTCCAGGCCCTGAAATATATATCTTAAGCAAGAAAACTTTGTAAAATTAGTTCCTGTTTCACAATCCAAACCAAAACTGAAGCTTACATTGGACATGCCTGACCTGAATATGTAAAACCTAAAATTCTTCAAAATCTCAATTTTGGGGGTTACTCGAGGTAGTACTATAAGTGAAAAAAGAAGAAAAATCCTTAATTTTTGTATACAAAAATTATCAAAATATTTTATGAAGAATGACTTTAGAGCTGTGGGTGAGAGTGTATATGACGTAGGTGAAGTCTGTGTTTTGATTTACACATATCCCTACAATGACACATCATTCATACACAAAGACTCCAAACATAGACACTTTTAAAAGAAGTGTGATACACTTCTGGTCCCAAGCACTCCAGATAAGGCATACCCAACCTGTCCCTTCAAGTTCCACTAGGTACTTAAAGGCACACATGGTAGAAAAATATTTGGGATAATACTCACCGAGAGTTAGATGTCATTATCGTTGAGTGGGTGGGATTATGGACCGTTTACAATTCATTATTTTGGCTTACCTCTGTTTTCAAAATGTTCTACCATGGAAAGGCTTTGCTGAAATCATGGATGAGTGGGAGGAGGGAGCTGTCGGCTGGGTGTGCTCTCTTCTTCTTATGTGAGTGGGTGGGCGGCCCCGTTAGACTCCGCACTCCAAGATCCTTGGCGTAGAAGAACCGCAAAGCCCTTGGCCAGGTCCAGCCATCACATCCAAATTCGCTGTGTGGTGGGAAGAGGAAGGAATGAATGTTTTGAACCACAGGGCCTTGATTTGTACTGGTTAGCACCCAAAGAACAAGGTCCTCACTAATAATAATAATGATAATGATGATAATATAAAATAGATTATATCAACAAAATGCCTGTATCCAGCATGATTAGATGATCAGATAATAATGGAATTTCAATTTAAGAATAAACCCAAGGAAGGCAGAACCAGTGAGCCAGTGAGACCTGTGAGTCCTGTTCTTACAGACAGTATGGAGCAGCAACCCCAGTCTAAATGGGAAAGCAGGTTCTGAAGTGTTGTGTGTCTTGATGTCATGGAAACAAAGGGTTGTTCCAAGACTAAATGGCTCTTGGTGGTCCACACCTTCTGATTTGGGGTCAGGGTTAGAAATGAGTGTCAATACCTCAGAGAAAGCCCATGTCATGGTTTAGCTTGGTTCTCAACTTAACTGGATCTGGGACCAAGGAAGGGCACACCTCTAGGCACATCTGTGAAGGGGGAGCCCCCCTCCCCTAAAGTGGGTAAAACTTTCCAGCTATAAATACAGAGAATTCTGAGAAGGAAAAGCAGGGCTCTTCTTACCCTTCATCCCCTGCTGCGGACGGTGGACCACGCCCACCCTGCTGCAACCAATCGCCACTCCCCTTCTCTGCTTCCAGAACCCAGACTCCTTGGCTGTCCAAGGCCAATGGCTCTCCAGGAATCCCCAGCTTATATCACAACCTTGAGCTGCGGAGACAATGGCCCTGTGTGCCGAGCAGCTACTAAGTTCTGGGGCATAGACGGCCGCTGTTGGACTACCCAACAGTCTAACAAACCCGTTGTAATGTATACACATGCTATCATGCTATCTGGGTTGTTTCTCTAGACTTGCTTCTTCTGACCGGTACACCCCATAAGGAAGAACATTCCTGACACAACCCAGAGAATGACTTCCATGTGGGAGTTAGGATGGCTGCTTTCCAGTCGTGTAAATCAGGGCAAATGATCTATCCTCTCCACAACTGGTTTACTCATCTGGAAAATGGGTATGCTAGTCTGAAGAAAGGACATGTTAGTTATTTCTACCTCAGAGCTTCAAGAGCCTCAGGGAAGATTTATATACACATTTTAGATCCCATTCTTTCACAGAGGAGGTTTTCGAGCTTGGGAAACTCATCCACCTGCCAGAAGACAGCGAGCAGAGCGGGAAAGCCGAGGACACGCGGTCCAATGATCTCCCAGTTTAGAGATGAGTATTTTGGATGAATCTTATTTTTCCATTGGGAAAACCAGATAGATTGGACAGAGGCAAGCTGAAAATTATGGCAGATCTGTCTCCTGGTAACATGTGGTGCACAGAACACACTTAGTCCTTGTGTGCATGTGTCTCTTAGACTCTTGGGTTCCCGTCACTGTCTTCCTGGCTCTGCTCATGACATCTTGGGATGAGATTACATCACGTAGTGTCTGGGACTAAGTATGGCTCATGGGTCACAGTGAGAAGAAGCTGAGCTTGCAGCTGGCGTGAGGAGCCAGGCCCGCTCAGGGCATTAGGTAGTGAGGAGACAGATGCAGGACTAACATCTCACTCAGCGAGCTTGATATCAGGAGTCGTTCTCCTCAGCTTCTCCTGTGCCGTGGGCGGCTCCTCACGCATCCCTGGAGCTAAGCCACTTCTTCCAGGGGGGACGTTGAGAGCTCAAGGGAGGACAAAGTACCGGCCATATCTCCACTTTACTTTTCCAGACAGACGCCTAGAGATGAGACTCCGATGGTGTTCCGTGCTGGTGTGGAATCCTAACGCCGAGTCTCGGGGAGGGGACAGACTGAGGAGCTAAGTGCTATGGAGTGTGAGGGGGTGACAGGAAGAACCCAGTTCCTGGAAGACAATCTCAACTGGTTTCAATCCTTGACTCTACTTCCGAGGCTCTACCTCCTCCCGTCCCCTGGCAGTCAGGGAGAACAGCTTGGATCTCATCGTGATTCACGGTCGGAGCTCTGGCTAAGCCCCAGAGTCCTCATCAGCGAGACAAGGGAGGGATGAGTGGCTGTTACTCACCCTGTGGCTGCAAGGCAGATTGGGCCGCTGCCTGTAAATCACACTCAAATTATAATCACGGTTATTATTCACTTAATTTCTCTGCGCCTCATTTTCCTTATCTCTAAAATGGCTCTAATAACATTGGCCTCTCGGAGCGCCCTCAGAGGCTCGGTCAAGTCAACCGCCACACGCCTGCTTTGGAAACACTGAGGAGTTTCTCTTGTCTCCGGATTCCCCACACATCTGTGCATACCAGTCCAAGCCTCCTCCCCTCCTCCTTCTTCTCTTTTGGAAAGCCCCTGCCACATAGTAGGTATTTAACTGAAAAGGCGCCAGAAATTTTTAGCCAGATCTTCCCAGGCTGGATAAAAAGCAGAGCTCTGACTGGCTCTCTGTAAACAGGCAAGCTAGTCATTTCGTGTAAAAGCAAAGTAGTGTCCAGTCCTGGTTACATCTCAGCAACAGTGTTCCAGACCTGATGTTCTTCTGGGAATCACACTGTTATTCCATTGCTCCTGGCAAATCCCAGGTCTACCAGATATGGGGAGAGGTGGCTACTCCAGGGGCAAAGATTTGGGCAGCCATGATGGGTATTCACAGCATCAATAGTGCAGCAGGACCCCCCCCCCGGGGTGCCTGTGCAATTTACAGGCACTTAATCGTGGAGCAATGAGCTTCCCTAAACTGTACTCCAGGTCTGGAGTGCAAAAAGGAGCAGCAAAAGCTGTGCTCTCTTCAGCCGTCTTTCCAGTTCTAGCCCGGAGCCCTCGGACCTGCCTGTGCTGGACACAGGCTTTGATGAACCCGCTGAGTCTGGAGATCAACTCTTCATAGGGGTGAGATGCCTTGTGCATAAATAGGCTTTATTTGATCCATTCTAAGCAGCAGGAACCCGAGGTGTCGAAAGGCACAGCAGCTGCCATCACAGACAAGCAGTAGGGCAGAGCTGGGATTTGAACCCACAGGAGGTAGACCTTGCTATCCCGAGCTCCATCCCCTCTCTGCTGGGAAGCTTCCTCTTGGCTCCAGGATGGCTTTTTTGAAGAAACCCTC
>OZ030019.1:10505000-10535000 GCA_964023405.1 Apodemus agrarius | reverse complement strand
GCTGGTAGCCACTGGGGTTAGTACAAAGATTTGACTACACACTTGTTCCTCATTCTTTCATATATGATGTGTATGGTATAACGCAGTGCATCAAGAAGTATGTGTGTAAAATACAATTTCATAGCATTTTAAGTTAAAGGGAAGCAGTGGCCTCGGACTTCATCAGTTTCGAGAGCTCCTGAAGCCCCGCCCACCGAGTGTCCCGTTGAAGACAGATTCTGATAGCGAAAGCAACCCGAGGATGCACGGCAGATGAGCCAGAGTCAAAGGTCAGTCCATCCGACTCGGCTTATTTCCCTGAAGCTGTGCTGTCTGTGCGTACTCCATTTGGAGCAAACCGGTGGAGAAACAGAGTGAGGCTCGACCCGATAACCTGGAGCTATGGGGACCGGCTGTGGGTACTTGGCCTGCCGCCTTTCTCCCTCTGATGGTCAGACGAAGGACCCTGCTCATGGAGGAGTGTGTCCTCTGCGCCAGCACTGCCTGATACCCGAGGCGAGGCAGGCAGCCCAGCTCAGGGGCCGCCAAACCCTGGCAAAGCCAGACTAGGGTTTCTTTTTTGTTTTGTTTTTTTTGGTTGTTGGCCACTGATGAATGGTGATAATTGTTGGGAGATTAATTTAGGATTCTCTGATGAAAGATGCTGTACAAGTGCCAGAGGGAAGAGACAGAGGGGAGAGAGAGAGAGAGAGAGAGAGAGAGAGAGAGAGAGAGAGAGAGATCCCGGCTGAGCAGGCATTCTCTTGGTTTTCCAGAGCTGAGTCAAGTTCTGACCTAGGGCAAGACACTTAGCCCCTTTCTGTCAATTCTCCTCATCAGTAAAATCAGCCTAATGATGGTTGCTCCTTCAAACCACTTTGATTCGCAGATGAAAGCATTCACAAAGTGCACAGGATTGCTATTAATTGGGCCATTATTATTTTTATTATTGGGTAGATTAAGCGCACTAAACTTTAACTATGTTTTCCCTTCCACCTGCCAGCAGGACGAGCAGGAACTATCAGATGCCGGCCCCTCTGACATCACCCTGTGTGGGGGAAAGCCAGGCAGACAGGCCTTTCCTCCCGCAGAGGCTGTGGCCTCCTGAGCAGAGGCTGTGGCCTCCTGAGCAGATGTGCCGCCTGTTCTGGCCTCGTCCTGTGACTTCTGCTCCCAGCCTTTAGCCTGAGTATAACTGACCAACTCCGTGACCAGGAAGCACGGTGGAAGGGTCTGGTTCTTGGCCGTGGCCGTGAGACTCTGCAGGCAGACAGGGCAAACTGCAAAAACGGCTTCTGGAACGAAGTCACGGGAACCGACCAAGCCAGCCGACTTCAAGCGAGGCTCAGGAAGCCCTGCAGCGGCAGCCATGGCACGGCAGGCCAAGTATCTCCCTCACCAGATCTGAGCCACGGCCAAGGGACAGCGGGGCCGTCATCCGGCTCAGTCCTCACCCTACCTCTTACGCTGCTGTAGGCAGGAGATGAGGGTCTTAAAAGCCACCTTACAGGCTTGTGGGAATTAATGATGGGATTGGTCCTTAAGCCTGTGCCTGGTACAAAGTAGATGCTGAGGAAACTGTTTATTATCAGGATCGGAGAGCAATTCATGGTGTATAGAAAAAAAATTAATTTTTCTTCTTGCTTTCTGGGAAATGGGTCACCTTTCTGAAGTATACTCCGATTCCATTTACATAGTAATCAAGATCACACAGATAACACGTATTTGGTATAAAAGTATAGGCTCAAAGAAAAGGCCTAAATCCTGCAGCCGTATCCTGGATCCGAAGCCCAGTTTCCCTCAGGGTGCCATCTGGGTGCCTTCTGGGAGCCTCTGGGGTAAGCCTGCTCCATCAACCCTCCTGGAGTGCAAAACTCTGTCACTAACACTAAGGCCAGCATAGCTGCAGACAGTCCTGTGTGAGTGGAGAGACACTCGGGTGACATTTCCTGCTCTGTCCTGGCTTCTCCTTCAGAATAGGAAGGCATTTCACTCCAGAGTGTATGTATGAGGAGTAACCTGGATTGTAATGCTCAACCATGCCAGTAAGAACTACGCTACATGAATAAAATCAAAGGCCACGAGTCCGAGAGCGCGTAGGAAAACACACGCATTTACTTTTAAATGCCAGCCAGCTGAATGCGAGCTGAAGATAATGAGCCCCGCAGGGCTCAGACAGGGCAAACCTCTGGGCCACACTGTGGCAGGCCCATGCTTGGAGGAAGACTGAGTGCAGGCCCGTCCCTGTCACTCCCACTAAGTAGCTGGTGAGAGCCTGCTGCTTGCCAGTCCTCCTGTCAACTCACCCGTGACGCGCGTCTTTTAATCCTATGACAATCCTGTTAAATTTACCCTGCAACTTTGTCAATGGCCCCTGGCTAGTCCTTGAGCTGTAGGGATCTGTGCTTTTCATCTTCGGTAAAATGGAAGCAGGGAAATCTTCCCTGGGTGCCTCGTGCTCTTAGCAACAGAACGGTAGGCGGCGGCATTTATAGAGTCTGCACACCTGAAGCTGGGTACAAAGAGAAGGGACGGACATTGGAGGATTCTCAGCTTCTACTTCTTGGGTGAAACTCACTCCCACATGAGGTGATCATGAGGGCGGCAGAAGCCCTCTCTGAAGCCACAGACCTCCTTTCGCCAGTGCACACGCCGATGGCTTACAGCCCTTCTATGACCAACTGGCAACGGTTCCTTCGTTTGTGATCATTCGGTGGGTGCGGAGGCCACGCTGGACCCCAGCTATACCTCTGCAAAGGCAGAGTGGGCTAGCCTCGAGACTCTGGGCTTAGGTTTCCTCAGCCAGAAATTGGAAGAGACCAGGGCTTGCTATGCTGTCATCTGTTGAAATGTCAAAGGCCAGGAACACAATCACAGCTCACAGCACACAATGACCGTACACAGCTACCTCAGCACGCACTCTCTGTGGTTAGAGCTACATCCTTTCTGCTGTGCCGAGGACCAGCAGGTCTTTAAGAGGCGAAGCTGGCTGGAGGGCGGCAGAGCGGGGATTCGGATGGAGTTTTGACTCAGTTCCTGCTTTTTTTTTTTTCAGTTTGACAACTGTACTGGCTGGTTTTGTGTGTCAACTTGACACAGGCTGGAGTTATCACAGAGAGAGGAGCCTCCCTTGAGGAAGTGCCTCCATGAGATCCAGCTGTAAGACATTTTCTCAATTAGTGATCAAGGGGGGAGGGCCCATTATGGGTGGGGCCATCCCTGGGTTGGTGACCCTGGGTTCTATAAGAGAGCAAGCTGAGCAAGGCAGGGGAAGCAAGCCAGTAAGAAACACCCCTCCATGGCCTCTGCATTAGTTCCTGCTTCCAAGTTCCTGCCCTGTGTGAATTCCTGTCCTGACTTCCTTTGGTGATGAACAGCAGTGTGGAAGTGTAAGCTGAGTAAACCCTTTCCTCCCCAACTTGCTTCTTGGTCATGATGTTTGTGCAGGAATACAAACCCTGACTAAGACAACCACGATGTCTCTTCCTGGGAAAGGACGAGACAGGAGAGAAAGACAGCGGAGGGGTGCTCTCGCTGCAGACCACACGTGGCCTTTGCAGGGGTTTTTGTTTGCAGGAGAGTTGCTGAGTGTTACCTCAAAAATGTGGTATTTTGGGGTTCTGTATCTCACATCTCTATTCAGCTTTTAAATACTGTTGGTTTCAGAGTTTCCTGGAAACCACGATGTTTCACACACAGTGCTTGCTCATGCTTGACAATGCGGGACAGGCGTCGAAGGATATTTGAAACTGGATTATTCCCCGCTCTCCCCAAAAAACTTGTTGGCTTTGGTTTCTACACAGAAATATTTCACCTCCTCTGGTAATCACATCTGCCTTCCATTGCTCACCTGCTGCTGGATGGGCACGTGCGGGGGGTGGGTGGGGTGGGCGCAGCTAGTGTCACTGCTCAAGAAGGCTAAGAGAAGGGCCCCCCCAGCCCCCACTGCCTCCAGACAGACCCGGGTTTCCCTTGTACATCACCTCTCCCCAGATGATTCGTTCTGAACCTTATTTAATCCCTCTCTCTCTCTCTCTCTCTCTCTCTCTCTCTCTCTCTCTTCCCCATTCTCCCCCTCCCCCTCCCCCTCCCCCTGGGCTTTGGTAAAGTTAGACAAGAAAACCCATATAAAACATTTAGCTCACACAATTCATGCTCCACGTATGTGCTCAATAGTTATCCTTCGACACCTGAAGGCGTTGTCTCAGGACCACTCCAGTCTATCCGGGATCAATGAATGCTCAAGGTCCTTCTATACAAAGGCGCAGTGTCTGCTTACAGCACGCACTCATCTCCTGCATACTTTTAATCACCACAGTCCTTGACGCCATGTGAGTCCTGTGGAAGTAGCTGGTGCAGTACACTGTACTGCTAAGGACTGGTGACAATACAAAACTGCACCCTAACAAGTTAGGTGCTCTTCAATATGTAAATATGCACACATATACACACATATGTATAATGCATATGCACATGTATTCTTCACACATAAATGTACTGGGCATGGTGATTTCTATCTATAATTAGCACTTTGAAGCTTTGAATTTTCACAGCCAATTTGGATTATATGAATCTATCTATCTATCTATCTATCTATCTATCTATCTATCTATCTATCTCTATCTCTCTGTCACCCATGAATATGGAAATCTGACTCTGAACAATAATTATTACTGATGTTTTGCTTCAAACAAGAAGATTAGACTTCTCTGTTGATACCTAACCTAAAATTGAGTAAAATATCATGCCTGTGGGTATTGTGGACACCCAGATTTCCCCAACTAATCCTTGGAATGGCTAAAAATCAGATGGCAGCCCAGATCACTGCAGGATGTATCCGAGCGGTCTCCGGCACTTTTTCTTACTTATAAGGTCATTTTAAAAGCCATGTTTGAGCTTTAGTGAAATCAGAATAGGTTTGAAAATCCATGAGGATGGTAAGCAGTGAACCTTCATTTCCTACCTCGGACAAAGCTATTGAAAAGCTCTGGTAGAGATCAGTACACGGTGAGCATCAGTACAAAGTCCCCCGGCAGAGTGGGGAGTCAAGGACTTCCAACCCGGAGTCTGTGGGTCTCAGGGATTCCAGGCTGAGGAACCCTTGGTGCTAGGAGCCCTTTGGGAATGAGCCGGTGCCGCAGCGCCCTCTGGTGTTCACTTACCAGGTGCCAGGATACTCGGGGCAATATGGCTGCTTGAAGGCAGAAAGCCTAAACCCAAAGCCTAGCTTCCTTTTACCCCAACAGCGGGAAGTTGCAGGTAACTTGGCAACCCTCATAGCTACTTCACACCAGCAGTGAGGGAGATCCGCCCAGCTACGACTAGATGCTTCAGCGGATAGCACACTTGTCCGGGCTGGGGTAATTACACTCAGAAAAGACCCAGGACTGGTTGCTTTACAAAAGCTGACGCCAAGCCTGTGTGCGCCAGAGGGGCTCTGTTCTGGGACTGCGTAGGCTTGGAAGGAAGGTTCCCAGAGCATAGGACGACTGGCTGCGAGAAGAGGCTATAGGACCAGCAGACAGTTCCACGCCCTTACCCCATCTCTGAGCCCATGCCCCACACCTGTCTTTGATTTCTCCGTGTGTCAGACGAGGTGGCTCCATCCATTTGACTCTGCGCATGACTGTTCTGTGGCTCTGCTTTCACTCTGAAGCCAGGATTCCTATCTGTGACAGGAGCCTGAGTCTCATTTCCCAAGTCAGTCAGCCACCTCATAGACTAGACTGAGGACCAAGTTATCAGGAGGAAAGTACAGAGGGACTTGTCACCAGCCCCAGCCACTCAAGGGGAATAGGAGACCATGCCCGAGCCAGCTTTTCACAGAGATCATAAAGAGAGAGCAGGTTAGCCCCGGAGTGCTTTGGCAAAGTCCATCCCAAACGTGAGCAGTGTCTCAGGGCATTGCCTGTCTTCTGAAGGCAGAGATTCTCAGAGCATGGCCCCCAGGGTCAGCTCGGAGACGTAAACATTCAGACCATTGAAATGTGGCCTGCTGGCTGGTTTGATGGTCAACTTGATACACTGTGTAGCTTTGGATTGTCACTTGGAATCTATGAATTTCTCTCCCTTCTCCCCACCATCTCTCCTCCACCCTCGTGTGTGTGTGTGTGTGTGTGTGTGTGTGCGTGTATGTGTGTGACATGAATATAGAAGCTGACTCTAAGAAGTAATTATTACTATTTTATGTTTTATGTAGAGTCACCCGAGAAGAGGGGGCCTCCATTGGGAAAGTGCCTCTGATCAGAGTGGCCTGTAGGCAATTCTCTGAGGGCGTTTTCTTCATTTCTGACTGATGTGGGAGGGGGCACCCCTTAGCCAGTGGTCTCGGGTTGTTTAAGAAGGCAAGCTGAGCAAGCCTTGAGGAACAGGCCAGTAAGCAGCACTCCTCGGTGGTCCCTGACTATTGAGTTCTGCCCCGACTTCCCTCCATGAATGACTGCGATGGGGCCGTGTAAGCCAAGCAAGTCCTCTCCTCTCCAGGTTGCCTCTGCTTGTGGCATTTATCACAGCAGCAGAAAGCAAACTAGAAAATTCAAGAACACTGCATTTGCAGTCCAGCACCGTGCGCTGTGCTATAACCCAACCTTCCGTCCATGTCTGATATACAGGGTGTCTGAGAACTGTTATGTCAAAGGAAAACGGAGAGTGGCTGAGCGCTGCCCTGAGCCCCGGGGGAGTTTGGAGTGGTCTGAGGTAGTGCTGCCTTAGCCGAGGAAGATTTATTGAATGGCTTTCAGGCATTCTCCAACGAAATACCGCTGTTAAAAAAAAAAAAAAACAAAAAACGAATTTATATATAACTTACATGTGACATTTCTGTGCAATATATGCATGCTATTTAAACACAATTACATATTACCAAGTGAAATTTAAAGGCTGATCTTACCATAGGATCCTGCAACTATGCTCTGCAGGGTCTTCCCAGAGGAGTTGAAACTCTATGTCCACACAAAAACCTGTGTGAGGATGGTGATGGCAGATTTATCTATTGTTGCCCAAACATGGAAACAACCAAGGTGCCCTTCAACAGGAAGATTCGTTGTAAAATAGCCAGACAGTAGAATATCACGCAGCCCTAAAAATGGGTTAAAGAGTCAAGAGGAAGAAGGGAAGTGAGGAGGAGGAAGAGGAAGAGAAGGAGGAGGAGCAGGAGATGGTGGAGAAGAGGAAGAAGAGGAAGAAGGAAAGAAAAAAGAAAAGGAGGAGAAAGAAGAGGAAGAGGAGGAGGAGAAAAGAGGAAGAAGAAGAGAAAAAAGAAGAGGAGGAGGAGAAAGAAGAGTAGGAGGAAGAGGAGGAGGAGGAGGAGGAGGAGGAGGAGGAGGAGGAGGAGGAGAAGAAGAAGAAGAAGAAGAAGAAGAAGAAGAAGAAGAAGAAGAAGAAGAAGGAAAAGAAGAAGAGTCTCCAATGTGGAAGGCAGCTATGCACTTAAGGGCATCAATGAGCATTCTAAAAATCAAAACAACTGAGACAAAAAGATTAACAGCTGCCAGGGACTCAGGAAGGAAAGGCTGGCTAGGTCTGAGCAACTACTCAAGGTGTGCTCAGATGGGGACACCTGGCAGCCTTCTCTTGCCCTGCCCCACCTCTTTCTTCCACTTTGCTGGAGCCGATGCCTCAATCCCTGACACACGAGCTCTTCCACTGCCAAGAGAGAGATCCATCCCAGAGGTCATTTCCTCCATGGCATCCTTCTAACTTCCACAGGGAAGTGGAAATCTCTCTTCCTACTCAACACACAAAGCTGTGTACACTGACACCTTAGTAAGCTTCCTACTGGAGCAGCGCAATCTTCTCTCCCACCAGGCTCTTCAATAGCAGATCTTTTGGGCCGTTCCCCATATCAGCATTTGTTGCCTGACTGACTGCTCAATGAAAATGTCCTAATGAGTGACTGAGATTTCCATGATGACAGAAATGGGGGGAGGAGGAGGGGTTATCTGCTGCAGCCTGCTTGTACCACAAAGCCAAGTTCTTATCAGAAGTCCTGGTGGAAGGGGCTTCTCCACAGTGTACTCCTCTAGGCGCGGTGCAGTCTGCAAAGGGTCTTTCATCCTTCTGTAGAAAAGCAGTGTGTGTCACAGGAACAGTACTGATGGGGCCAGCCTGGGCTGCACAGGAAAACAGCAGAATTCTGTTGCTTTTGGTGCCTTTTTGTTTTTTAAGAGGAAAAAATGATAATCTATACACTTGCTCATGACATGATTTTATCCCAGCTGGGCACACAGGCTTCCTTCAGGCACGGGGCACTCGATCATTGGAGGACACGCCTCCAGGAGGAAGGCTCCACCCCGCGAGATTAGAGGACACGCCTCCAGGAGGAAGGCTCCACCCTGAGAGATTAGAGGACACGCCTTGGCTTTAGCTCCTTGGAGTTTGTTGACCCTCCTTACTCTTGCTGGCCCTGTCCCTCAGTCCCTCCTCACAAAATGGTTTATACTTCTGCAGATTTAATAAAAACTTCGCTGAGTCAACTGTTTGGTGACTGCTCCCGAGGACTTAGGCTCTGCCTCTGTGGCTTTAAGGCAAGACACTTATCCTGGAGCAGAACTATCAGTAGACTGTAGAGGCTCAAGCACTAGGCCATTTTACGCATTTTCCAAGAGCAGTGGAAGTCCAGAGGATTCAGGGACAATCTGAGTTAGTGAAGCCCTGGATCCGGCACTAGCATATTGACAGGAACCTTCCAAACATGGACCTCCAGTAGTCCTGTGGGCTAGGTATTTTTGTCTTCGTTCTATGGCTAAGAACACCAGAGCTCAGAGAGGCAAAGTAACTTCCTTAAGGTCACACAGCTACTGATCTGGGAACCTGGGCTTGCATTTGAATTCGCTGACCTTGCTTTAGTCACTTGCAGCTTCAGCCACTGGAGTCACACTGTCCATTGAAAAATGACCCAGAATCTCCCGGTCACCATCACCCCAGCGGGTTTGCCAAAGTACAAAAACAAAACAAAAACAAACAAAACACAAAAAACCTACGAAATTTGGATCATGAAACTGCATGTATGTATGTATGTATGTATGTATGTATGGGACTAAATTTCACCATGTAACCCAAGCTGCTCTTGAACTGGGCATTCTCATACCTCAGCTTCCTAAGAGCTGGTATGTAGCACACACCACTACTGATCAGCTGGGGCCCTTGGCTTTCATGGAAAGATACTAAGCCATTAGCATTTAATTGAAGTCCAGGCAGAGGTCTGTTTCTGTGATGTCAGCTTTGGGTGATCTCAGCCTGTTCTCTGGTGCCGTACAGTGTCCCCCTCTTCCCATTGGGTGGTTGAGAGCAGCTCAGCCTCTTAATCTGGATCCATTTCTCTGGGAAGTTGATTTGTTATAGAAGAAATAGAAGAATCTTAGTATAGAAAGTTTTTGCCCCAAAGACCAAACTATCTCAATAATATGTCTCTGGCTTGAATTTCACTGAACAAAAGTCAGTTACTGCACCTGATTCTGTTCTTGTCCTCACGGGTGTCCAGCCAAGTGGAAGCTAGATTGGTGCATTCAGGACCAGAAGCTGTGTGTGTGTGTGTGTGTGTGTGTGTGTGTGTGTACGCGCGTGTGTATGTATGTGTGTAGTATTAATGTCTTAATGAAACCCATAACAGCAGCAAGCCAATCGTTGGAGAAAAGAGAAGGAGGTGGGTTTTCAGGTTTCCAGGACTTGGGACTTGGAGAAGGAGGAGGAGGAGGAAGAGGAGGAGGAGGGAGGAGAGGCCATGCCTGAGAACAGTGCAGGACAGAGAGGCAGAGCTGCCATGAGAAGGGGCCAGGAGAGTGCTGCCCAGAGGGCTGCTCAGCTGGATCAGGAGCAGCCAAGATAGAACATAGAAATTAGTAAGTAGCAACTCAAAATTATCGACAGGAGGTAGAGTCTAGCAACACGGAGGCTAGGCAGTTACCCAGCTACTGAGCTGCATAAGGAATATTAAAATATAAAGGCTATTGTGCCTTTCATTTGGGGGACACACACCATTGAGGTGGGATGCAACCCTGAGATGGCTTTTATTTAAGTATTAATATTAGATGTGTGTGCATGTGTGTAAGTTTGTGCACAAATGTGTCTTTGTGTCTATATGTGTGTACATGTGTATGTGTGTATGTACATGCATGTGTGTGTCTGAGTGTGAACATGTGTATTGTGTACATGTGTATAATACATGTATATATGTATGTGTGTATATGTGTATTATGCATGTATGTATATATGTGTGCAGGCATGTATATTATGCATGTATGTATATATTTGTGCATGTGTACTATGCACATATGTGTATATGTATGTGTGCATGTGTACTATGCATGCATGTATATGTATGTGTGCATGTGTATAATGCATGAATATATATACATATGTATGCATGTGTATAATGTATGTATATATACGTATGTATGCATATGTCTACATTATGTATGTTTGTATGTATGTGGGTTGTGAGTTTATGTGTGTACAACCTAAAGGTGTATATGAATATAAATTATCTTCTCTACCGTGAAAACAGTTAAATGCACTGGGAAAATCCTCAAGCCACCCATGATCTATGATGTTGTCAGGTTCCATGGTATAAATACCCCTCCCCTGGCTGACAGCAGGCTGCCTGTGTGAGGTCACTGAGTGTGAGCTCCTTGGAGCATGAGAGGCTCTCTAGTCCATGCTGGCTGCAACAGCAGTGACTGAGGCACTTGCCTGTGCAGCGTGACTGAATCCCGGTGGATTTGTGAGCAACTTCTATAGAGTGAATGGGTTACCACGGGCTCTCCAGGAAGTGACTGATCCCTGTGAGGACTGTTTGAGGAGACACAGGTTCTGCAAGCCCCTGCCTTGGGTAGGTGGGTGGGTGTTGAAAGACCAGAGTCCCCGCATTTCAGATGCAATCACATCTATGGCCCCGTTCTCTGGTCCTGTCTGCCCCTCTCCCTCCTAATAACCCAGGCTGGGTGGTGTGAGTCCTAGTGCCCAAGGGCTGTCTCTGCATGCTCTTCCTGCCCTGCAGAGGGGTGTCATTGCTCTGGAAAGCCAATGGGATGGGGCGAAGCACATTTTCCCAGTGGGAACCGGGCTTCTGTGGGGCTGGCTTCAGGTTCTGTGGAATAGCCCTGTTTCTGCTCCATCTTCCTCTCAGAGAATGTAACTCCTGGGGATTTCAGCTAGAGATGTCAGTTATTCACAGAGTCCTTTAGTGGCTCTTTAATTACATTTTTAAAAAGCTCTCATGTCCACAAGACTCGGGGGCTCTGGTTTCTCAGTCCGCTGGCCCTCGCTGCCTGCAAATTGGCAATACTGAGTGTCAGGCTCAGTTCACTCTATTTCTCTTGGCTCCTGAAATCCTGCCTGCCCGGGTCACCCTGTGTGTTACCTTTTGACTCTCCAGCCTGGGAGACTCTTTAAAGTTCCACAGGCTTCAGCTCTTGAGTTATAACATGAGCAGCACCTAGGCAGCCAAGGACCTGGCCAACCCTGAGGGCACACCCCTCAGGCAGCAATTTACTACAGTCTGATTGTGGTGAGGCCTCTGGGACAAACTCAGGAGGGCTCTGCCCGTATCAGTGAGTCAGAGACCCATAAAAGGACGCGGAGGAGTGACGTTCCCTCCTTTCTGATCCCACAGCATTGGAGAGCACAGAGTTCTGCACGTCCCTTTGGTTTTCCGTACCTTCTCTCACATGAGACTATCCAGACAATCCCATCTGTAATAAAGCGGCCTTCTCTGAACACTGTACTGGCTAGAGCCTTGTGCTTGGTATTTATAGCTTTAGAAACAAGGGGACAAATTTCTCTTCTTTGTAAGTTTCCCAATCTGTGGTATTTTGTTACAGTAGCACAAAAGGACTAAAACAGTTCTTCAATGCTACCAAAGATATGCTTTTAAAGTCAGCCTGTGTGTGTGTGTGTGTGTGTGTGTGTGTGTGTTCTTTCTGTCTTAAAAGGAGGATAGACTGAAAAGCTGGTCTTCAATAACAACCAGAAGAATATATAAACTATGGCTTCTCAATGATGGCAAATAATTTAACTCTCAAAATACACATTGCGATCCAGCACCGCAGAGCCAAGCACCACACGTTTCTAGCTCAGCTCCGCCTCTCAAGCTCCTCTTTGGCAGCTCCTGAAATATAAGGGAGGGGACACTCTGCAGGAAGAGGGGGGCCAGGGCTCTGCTGTTTGAGCTGTGCCCAGCTATGAAGACTGGAGGGAAGATAAGCAATGTGGAGTCCCTTTGGGCAGCTACTGGATCACAGGCATCAATCCGGTTTTTACATGGTACCCCCAAAACTTCTCTCCAGCTCCTATAAACCCCAAAGAAAATAACTAGGAAAGAAGATATGGTTGTACAAGGTCTAGGGGAAAAAAAAAAAACAACACCAGTGCGTGAGTTCAAATCCTGCCTCTGCCAGTTATTAACTATGGGACTTTGCCAAGGTCCAATTGGCTCTGCTCTTGGTCTGTTTGCTGGACTGTTATTTGTATGCCCTGTCTTGGACCCAGAGTGTCTGGTTTGAGTGAGACACACTGAGGAGACTCTATTGTGCACAGATGGAATAGTGCTGGTTTTAGGCAGGTCCCCGTTCCCCCAGACTGCTTTGCCACCCACCACTCCTCCTCTTTGCCCCCATTCAGACTTCATTGTCCTTTAATCTGATCTGTGTGTAACCCGATGTCCTTTGGTCTTTCCAAAAGGAGCCAGAAAGGGTCTGCTGTCTCCTGCCCACACTTAGTCGCTACCATCCATCCACCCCGAGAGTCAGCAGGCTCCAGCCCACGGCAACGGAGTGGCATAACTCTGTCCTGGGAGGCTGTGACTTATACTTGTGAGAAGGTTGGGGCCTGGAGCGAGGGGAGGCGTGTGAATTAACTCCCCATAAAACTCAGCAAGCGAAGGAGAGGAGACAACAGAGTCATCCCATGGCCCTTCAGATTGATCAGCTCGCCAGCCTCTGCCAGCGCAGGAGGGAAGAAGACATACTGAGCTGTCGATTGACAAAGCGTCTGGATGTCACACAGACAAGAAATACTGAGTGTGAGGCTGGCTGCGCTCACACGGCACTGCCCATGTATCACGATGCTCCTGTTGCAGGGGACTTTTTTTCTTTCTTTTTTTTTATTTTATTGGATATATACTATATTTACATTTCATTTCCCCTTTTCTGGTTCCCTGCCCCCCAAAGGTCCCACATGCCCTTTTCCCTCCCCGTGTTCCCCCATCCATCCCCTCCCACTTCCCTGTTCTGGTATTCCCCTACACTGATGCTTTGAGCCTTTCCAGCACCAGGGTCCATTCCTTCCTTCTTGTTGGACATCATTTGGTATGTGGATTGTGTCTTTGGTGTCCCAAGATTCTAGGCTAATATCCACTTATCAGTGAGTGTATACCATGGGTGTTCTTTGGAGACTGTGTTACCTCACTTAGTATGATGTTCTCCAGATCCATCCATTTCTCTAAGAATTTCGTGAATTCATTGTTTCTAATGGCTGAATAGTACTCCATTGTGTATATATACACCACATTTTTTTGTATCCATTCTTCCGTTGAGGGACATCTGGGTTCTTTCCAGCTTTTGACTTATAAATTAAAAAACTTTCCAGCTTTTGAATTATAAATAAGGCTGTTATGAACATAGTGGAGCATGTATCCTTATTGAATGCTGGGGAATCTTCTGGGTATATGCTCAGGAGTGGTATGGCTGGGTCCTCCGGAAGTATCGTGTCCAGTTTTCTGAGGAACCGCCAGACTGATTTCCAGAGTGGTTGTACCAGCTTGCAGTCCTACCAGCAGTGGAGGAGTGTTCCTCTTTCTCCACATCCTCGCCAACACCTGCTGTTTCCTGAGTTTTTAATCTTAGCTATTCTGACTGGTATGAGGTGAAATCTCAGGGTTGTTTTGATTTGCATTTCTCTAATGACTAATGATGTTGAACATTTTTTAAGGTGTTTCTCAGCCATCCGAATTTCTTCAGGTGAAAAGTCTTTGTTTAGCTCTGTACCCCATTTTTTGATAGGATTATTCAGAGACTGTGAGGCAGGTAGTTTCTCGGGGGTTGGGGGTAGGGTCCAGCCACTTCTGAATGCAACAAATCCCAAGATGTTTTAGGGATAACCTTCAACCAATCCCCAATTGTTGATTGATTTAGGACAAGGCCTGCAACCAAATACTTCAAATGCCATAAATGTGGAGCAGTGTTCAAAATGGCGGTCTTGCGGGAAGACATGGAGCAGAGACACAGAGATCGGGGAAAGTGAATTCAGAGAAGTGAGTGACACAACACACAGACATAGGACCATCTAAGACGTCCTCATTATTCCAATGAAGGCATCTTAGAAGCTGGAAGTTTTAGATTTAGATTTGACCCCAAAGTGTGTCTGAGGGAGGGGCACATCTGAAACACCCCTGCCTAAGTTCCATCAGTTCAAGAAGAGAGGGTCAGTTTAGTAAAAGGTCAGTCAACTCGGGTCTACCTACCAGTTAGATCAGGTTGGAAACTCATTAAATTATCAAAAATTTCCCCAGGAGTTTTATTATCCTAGCTGATGATAATTTACACCCAGCCCTTACCTTTGCTCCAGAAACCAATCCATGTCTGCCTGGAAGAAAACATCACTTCAAAAATCTGCCTTGTATATACGTATATATGTGTGCGTTCTTGTGTGTCTCTGTGTGTGTGTGTATGGTTTGTAAGTGTATGTGTGTGCATCTGTGTGTGTGCATGTGTGTGTGTGCATGTGCACATGTGTGCAGATCTAAAAACCCACATGTGTGTAAATTCCCTCCTGAGCTTTCATCAGTGGCGAATTATATAATAATATCATATTATTTTGCAAGAGGTTCAGCAGGGCTGTCTTGGAGGCTGTCAGCCAGACACGGTTCAGACAGCGAGGCGTCAGAGCTGCCCCTGCAAAGTGGATGTTAATTATCTAAAACAATGTGTGTAATAGGCAGAGAGAGAAAGAGAGAGAGAGAGAGAGAGAAAAAAAGCCAGAACCTGCCCTCTCAGCCCTAACCACTATTACAGTGCCAACTGCAAAGTTATTTAGCCTGGAGGAATTGTAATTAGCTGGTTTGCAAACTAATAAGATCTTAATAAAAAAAATAGAAAAGAAAAAAGGGAACACAGGAAAAGAATGCTGGGAAACTTTTTATCTCTGATTCTCGAGGAACATACTTAGTCTGCAATTACCTCATTAAGTGCCCCGATTCACTTAATGTATGCCGAGGCCATTATGCCTTGTCGGGGTGAGCAGGGAAGAGAGACAGGGGTAGAGCAAAGCGTTTCTCTCCTCTACCTGCCTGTAGCTTTAACCTGAATCACTTGTTTGGTTTGAATTCACAGATGATAATCCCTGTGCGTAAGTATGCAGGAGACATTAAAATCTACCCCAGTGAAGCAAATACAAAATCACACAGGTTCTTAAAAGTTCTCCAGGGCCAAAACTCAGCCCTGGTGACGATGGGAGCTGCCCTACTGTGTGCTCTGTAACTTTCTCGTTAGTCCTGACTGTCCTTTCAAAACAAGGCAGACAGAGTAACCAGGTAGCTGGTTCTGTTTGGTAGAACATGTTTTGCCTCCTAACGATGTAAACATTTTCCTTCCTCCCTCCCTCCATTCCTCCCTCCCTCTCTTCCTTCCTGCCTCTCCCCCTCTGTTCCTCCTTCTTCTCTCCATCCCTCTCTCCCTCTTTTCCTTCCTTCCTTCCTTCCTTCCTTCCTTCCTTCCTTCCTTCCTTCCTTCCTCTCTTCCATCCATTTTTTTCCTCCTGGGCATTAAAACTTCAGAGGAAAGAAGATACTGCTCACTAAACATACATATAACATGCTCAAACAGTCAGCCATGGTCCCCCAACTTCTCCGACTTCCAAGCCTCCTTGCATACCAAGGACAATTGTGGTCACCATCACAGAACATTATTTCAGTCATTAAGTATTCAGCACATTTCACCTGTGCAGATTATTGTAATCAACTTCAAAAAGGCAGTGTCGCCAAGCCATACCACGAATGAGGAATTTGATGCCCTGGACTTTTTTTTTTTTTCTTCCTGAAGTGCCTGGTGGATGAGAAGGGGTTAAAATGGGGACAGCCCGTCTCTAGAGTCCTCAGTGCCCTGCTGGCTGACCACCAGTTTCTTGTGAAGACTGAATCCAGTGCACACACAGGCCAAGGAATCACAGCCAAGTTCTCTGAGCTTCCTTTGATGCTCTCAGATGACCTCGGGAGTTAGTCAGTTACACTTCCTGCAGTTTCCTCTGTTTCCGAAAACTGACCTCTACTCATTAGAGAATTCCTGAAAACCCACCCACAGAACTTAGACAATTTAGTGTGACCCTCTGAACTCCCAGGAAGCTCATATCTCAGGAGTGAATCCAGTGAGCCATGTGAGTCACAGGTAAACATGGCAGACATAGAAGCCATATGTGTCTCGGCAGAGAGATGCCCGTCAGAAAGGAAATGACTAGACATGGAAAAAATGGGAAGGTTTTAGGCTAGCACTTGTTGCTTGAGGCTATGCATTCACCTTGGTCTGATGCACCAAGGGAAGGAGCCCTGAGTGAACTGGTGAGAAAAAGCCCACTGACAGTCTCCGCCTGGTGAGTGCTGCCTTCAAAGAGTCTTCAGGGATCACGTGTGAGAGAGAAGCAGCAGACAGGAGAGGGTGAGAGCTCAGGTGGCCTGGATTCCGACATGCTGGGTAGAGACGAATTTTTTCCAATGTGAGGCCATGCCAGGCTGGTTTGGCATCATTAGTCATGCTCCCCTGTAGACTGGAGACTCAAGCATCCATGGTGAGGTAGCATAGAGTGGGCAGAAGTGTGGTCCAGGTCTACTGAGTCGCCCATCTCACACCTTGTCCTATAGACAAAGAAAATGCATCCTTCCCTACTTTCTTTCAGGTTGTTCTCGGAAAATGGCCAGTCTCTCATACAAAGAAAAAAAGGAAAAACCTTTCAAATTTGTAAAATTTACAGCACACATCCTTTGGCCACAATAGCAGGCATTTGAAATAACACAGTGGTGTTCAAGTAACAATAGGCACATTAATGGGGCATAAAAAGCATTAGCGTGAGTCAGTCTTGACAGTGACGGAAACGAAAACTGAAATCAAGGACCATTAGACAACAATGAGGACAAACCTTAGGGGCTGCAGCAGCCACTGAACTGAGAAGAGACTTCTCTGACGCTTGCATAAGGAGACTTGGCAGTGTGCTCCACGTCAAACCCGCAAAACCCCACAAATAATGGAGGAGCGCGAGAGAAAACCCCAGACAAGAAGCAATTAGACGTGGCATAAAACCACGCTATAGATGGATAAATCTGAAAGGACATTTTCTGAAAAAACAAAATAAGGAGAATAAAAGAGATCAGAGTCTAGAAATTACAATTCGTTCTTATAAAGGGTTGTAGGTTTTTAATATAATTAAACCAGTTTGCGAACTGCATTGTTAGAGAATAATCAGATCACCGGAAGTAAGAGGACCCCAGAAACAGAGTTAAGTAGAATAAAAATGAAGGATAAAAAAAAAAATAACTCAAGGTAGGGTGACACAAGTCTAAATTCTAAACTTTAGAAGCCAAGAAGACAGGAGGTTGTGAGTTCAAGGCCAACCTGAGCTATGGCGTAAGATTCTGTCTCAAAAAGAAGCAAACATAAACAGTAGATTTGAATCGGTCAAAAGATTAAAGAGATGGGAAGACAAACTTCACGCCATAAATAAATTTCAAGTAGATTAAAACTAGAGATGTAGCAAATACAGCTGTAGCCCGGAAGGAGCTATGGTTATCAATGCTTGTGGAAGCTTCCATGGCAGGCTTCTCAATGCTTTAGGCCGCAGTGCGCATTTCTAGGTATGATCACAAACACAGAAACGTAAAGGAAATGGCTGGCTAACTCAGTGGCGTATTTAAGTGTATTCTTCCGTTTGTTTCCTCAGTAAACGACATCTTGTACGCTCAGGCGCTGTTGGAGACTCCGAACAACAGTGAACAGCTCTATAGCTTGATACGGGCTAGCAAGTTGTACAATTTACAGAAGGCAAAGACAATAGATGTGTGTGGAGCAGAAAAGGAGCTGGGGACAAAGAAGACGGTTTGGAATCTGCCTTGCGCTGGTCCGTGGGGGTTACAGGAGAAGGTGAATGGGAGAGCTAAGTGATGAATGGAGAACCTTGTGAATGGATGAGAGTTAGCCAGAAGTCTGAGGGGTGATGGGGGAAGAGCAGTCAAAGCAAGGTCCTGGGCTTTACTCTGAAGGAGATAGGGGCCATTAGAGTGTTTCAAGAGCTGGCAAGACAAGATCATATTTTCCAGAAGGGGGACCGGTGCAGGATTTTCCTTGTCCAATTACATCAGTACAGAGGAGGCCTGTGATTGGACAGGGAAAAGAGAGGCGGAGCAAAGAAAAGAGACAGAGATGGAGATGGCTGCTGACGTGTACCCGAGTGGAGTTTTCCAACCACAAGTAGCTTTGATTTTACAAGGTTAGAAATATTGGGATAAAGCTTTTATCATTATCAGTTGGCTCTGAAATTACTGTATTGGCATCTTGTAAATTGTGATTCTATTGATATGTAAATCTGATTGGTTAATTAAGCTTTAAGAGTCTTGATTATACTGGGTTACTGTGTATTGTGTTATCAAACCGCTAGGATGGTGGATCTATTTGGTTACTGGAGTGTGGGACTGCAGGTTACAGGGGTTTGTGACGGAGAGGGATCTAGTGGCTCAAGGGACAATCGAGCCAGATGCTGCGGGGGCTAGCTGAAGAGAGCGTGGTCTGACCCAGCGGAGAGTTGGCAGGCACAACTTCTTTTAATATTTTCCACAACAGGAGATGGTCTGCTAGAATTCAAAAACAGATTACAGGTCACCAGAAACAGGCTCAGGGGGGCTCTGCAGGTATTCAGGCAAAACACAATGGAAAGTGGTATGTGGCAATGATATCGGCACGTACAGCTGGAATAGAGAGACAATCCAAGGTAGAGCCAACAGCCTGTCCATGAATGGTGCCTTCAGGTTGGGTTCGCCTGGACTGTCAGAGCTCACGGGGAGAGAGGCAAAGCTGTGAAGAGAGCTAGCAAGAAGGTGGGGGGAGGACCTGGACTCCGTCTGATACAGCTCAGGCTTGAAGGATCTTTTAGATATGAGAGCAAGAATTCAGGAGGCAGATGGGTAGAGGAATGTCAAATTCAAGAGAAGGTTCTAGACAAAAGCTTGAGGTTTGGGCAGATCCACGTAGCTACACGGCACACGGCAGTGGGCAAAGTCTGCCAAGTAAAGACCACAGCGTGTGACTATAACAAGGCACATGGGCAAAGGAGTCAGGCAGGCAATCCTCACACGAAAGCTGGATGGCCGGGAGACATGCCACACATGACTTCATTTCATTAATTAGACAAGCGCAAACCCAGAGCACCACAAACGAGTCATTCTTAGGCACCACATTGGCTAAAATTGAAATGATGGCAACTTGGTTTTGTGGCATCTGGGGAAGGAACAGCAGCCAGGGACAGTTAAATAAACAAGTAGAGGTTTCATAGATGGTGTTGAGCCAGACAAAGAGCTAAAAAAAAAAAAAAATGGAATTTGCAAAGCAAATGTCTGGCGTCAGATGTCTGGAGGCAGATGCAGGAGGATCTCTGTGAGCTTAAGGCCAGCCTGGTCTACATAGCAAGGTCAAGGCCAGCTGGGGGCTACATAGTTAAATGCTGTCTCAAAGCAAAGCTAAGTAAAGCAAAGCAAGCAAGCAAACAAACAAAAGAGTGAGCCCCAGGCTTAGTGAGAGGCTATATCTCAGACAGACAGACAGACAGACACACACACACACACACACGCACACACACGGTGTGTGTGTGGTAAGGGGACAGAATCCCATTAGGTTAAAAGGCAGGTATGTGTCTGTGGTTCTGGGAAATTAAATTTTACACATATAACAATGCAAAAGAGGCAGTGATTCAAAATATAATCTATGTCTCCAAATAACCCTTCAAGGGTCAGGAAGCCCATTGTGCCAGACAGGATAAGTTCATTTGGAAGAGGAACTGAAGTTGTGGACCTGTCACAGGAGAGAATGTCACATCTGGTGGACTATTGCTGACCTAGACCCAAGGGTGTTAAGGGTCCTTTCTCATCACCTAGGGGCTGACCCTTTATAAATGTAGTCAGGCCTCCACCAGGGGAGCTTATGAAATATGAGCCACTCCCCTCAAAAATCAATTTAATAAGTGGGAGGTTGTTTTTGTTTTTAAGAGGAAAAATAAATCAGATGAAGATAAGAGACCTGATTGGCTCTCAGGTAAAAGGAAGAGACCTGATTGGCTCTCAGATGACGGAAAGAGAGAACTGATTGGCTCTCAGATGAAGGAAAAAGAGACCTGATTGGTTCGTCTGCTTCTTCCGGTGCCTTCCCCTCCCCCCGCCCCCATGCCCCCAGAGGTCTTCAGAACTCCACCCACTCTTAGGTCTCCAAACTGGTGGCTTTTCTCCAGAGCTCTGATCAGAAGGGACAAATGGCTGTCCTGGGCTATTTTCGTACTGCACGTGGACTTAAGGAAACTCTAATCACTGCTGTGTCTGCCATCAGTTTTTATAGTTACAGTTGACACAGAGTAGGTGCTCAACACATGCTTGCAGGATAAACACACGCAAGGCTGTATTCCTACGCTAGCCTCTATCTTTAAAATTGAGAAAATATGTTAAATTTTTAATTACACTTACTGATTGACGGTGTGTGTGCATGCCACAAACACTTGTGGAGATTGGAGAACGGCTTGTGGGAGTCCATTCTGTTATTCCACCATGTGGACTCTTGGGATAAGATTCGAGTGGGTCGTCGGTGATGAAATCAAGTCCCCTTACCCACTGAGCCATTTCATCCACCTAAAGAGGTTTATTTATATTAAAACTTATTTTATTATTGTGTGTATAGCAGTGTCTTATTTATATGTATGACTATTTGTCACCTGTATGAGGTGGCCTTGGAGGTCAGAAGAAGGTGCTGGATCCCTTGGGATTGGAGTTACAGACAGTTGTGAGCTGCCACGTGGTTGGTAGGGATTGAACCCAGGCTCTCTGGAAGAGCAGCCAGGGCTCCTAAATCCCAAGCTATTGTTTTAGCCCTAAAAGCATTTTTTTTTTTAAGTTTTCAAAGAAAATGCAATGATTCTAGCATTTCTGAAAAGCAATATTATTTAGTATGGCCCCTATGTAGGAACATGGATTACCTACCTAAGAACCCAGAGAAATGATGGTTTTGCCTCTTAAGAGGTGTATGATCTTGACTGTATTTCCAATTTCTCTCTGCTGTGGCTTTCCTATGCTTAAGATAAAGGCTCAACAAGTCAAGATAACTACTCAACAAAAAGGTCTTTGTAGAATTTGTCTTATAAACTTAGAGACCTTGGAGTGAAGGGCTCCCCTCCCACCCCCTACCTCCCCATCCCGTGTAAAAATGTTTCTGGGACAGGTGTGGTCTAAGCTGTCCGAGGTTCCTACAGTCCTGGTCTGTATCCTTCCCTTCCCTTCCCTTCCCTTCCCTTCCCTCCCCTCCCCTGCCCTGGGCTTGAGATGAGGAAGGAACTGGGGGGAGGGGCTCAGAAGTGAGGGGTTTCTCATTGATGCTCTGGGGACTGTGCTTTGGGTGGGGTTCTGGAGTGCTGTTCTGCAATGCTGGTTCAGAGTCTGTACATGGGATCAGGAGCTTAGAAACCTCCAACTGAACTACTTACTTTTGGTTAGTGTCAATGTCAACAGAACTACCTGACAGCCAGGTCTCCAGGTATACCTCTAGGAGATAATCTTGATGGTTTTAATGGAAGTAGGAAGATCTGCCTGTACCCCGGCCTGGGATCCTGGACCATATTAAGCAGAGAAAGTGAGTTGAGCAGTATCAAGCTTTTGTAATACCATCAAATATAACACAAGTAAGTCCATCTTGGCCATGGAAGGATGAGCCAACCAATGCTAAACGTTATGACAAAGTTGGTCATCCTAGAATTAAACATAACAGATTGGTATGGGCAAGGGACGCCAGGTCTAGGGAGATACTTCTCATAGGAAATCTCTGTGTTAGTGCCCAGAGTCTTCTGCCTCTCTCTTCAGCATCTGTCGCCCCACTATAGCAGGTTTCCCTGAGCACCAACCACCAGAGGGTTTGTGTTATGGTTGGGTGGATAGCACCATTGTCCAGATCACGTTTGTCTTGCCTGTGAGCTCACACCTGCTTCCTCAAAAGCCTTGGTGGGAGGAGGGGAGAGTCCACTCAGTATCTGCCTGCACAACAGTGTCTTAGTCCATCTTCTACCGATTTCACAGAATATCACAGACAGGATGACTTCCAAAGCAGGAGGAGGGAGAGGACAATGAGAGGAAGAGGAGAAGGGGGTGAGGAGGCAGTGGTTATTTGGTTGGCCATTCTGGAGGCTGAGAAGTCCAAGAGCATGGTGACGGCAGTTGGCCAGAGCCTTTGGGGTGCATGCTATCTCATGGTAGAAAAATGGGCAAACAAGAATGAACGTGCCTATATAACAAGGATACTCTTCATGTGATAACTACATGAAACCTGGATAAGGGCATTAGTTCTTTCATAAGATGTCTCTCAGAGTTCCCATCATCCACTAGCAATTAATTCATCATGGGGTTTGCAAGGGATATTAAGTCACAGCAAACAGCCATCGTAAACAGCCAAACCATCACGTACTCTGCAATCCCCAGATCAGCTTGTGAAGTCAGTGGAATTAAGTCCCGGGTCAGTTGTTCTTTTGTTGCTGTGATGCAATACTACAATCAGAAACAACATAGGGAAGGGAGGGTCTGGCTTACAGTTCCAGAGGGAAGGTGTCTGTCACCACAGGGAAGGTGTGCCTTGGTGTAGGAGCAGGAAGCTGTGTGATTACTTTTTCCAAAGCAGGGTTGAGTGAGCAGGAAGTAGGTGGGACTACAAACCCTCAAAGTCCACGCCCACTGACAGACTTCCTCCAGCAAAGTTCCACCTCTTAAAAGCGCCACAACCTCCCCCAAACAGCACCACTAACTGAGGACCAAGTGTTCAAATAAATCCGCCTCTAGCGGACATTTCTCGAACTACCACCGCTGGGCTTCATTGAAACAAGTTCCGGCTCAGGAAAGGTAAATAACTGTGTTTGAGTCCTGTCTGGTGGTGCACACTTGCAATCCCAGCTACTTGAGATGCTAAGACAGAAGATTTCCAAGTTTGAGGATAGCCTGGGCTACATAGCAAGATACTACCCGTGGAGGAGGAGCACTTTACCAATTCCCTACATCTAGTGCTTATAGCAAGTGTTTACTGGAACAATGATGCAAAAGCAGCATCTTTTATCTTCAGCCTGAAACTGTCCCACTTAGCCCGAAGCCAAGATGTCAGACAGACAGTGATCCGGCAGGAAGGATCCTGGGTCAAAATCTGTGTCCTGCCTTTTCAGCTTCTGGAGGTTCCTGACCCCTGACACTCAGCCCAAAGCTTCAATGATCTTCACTATTTCCCAGTTCCTCCATCTTTCCCTTCCCAGGAGGATACCTGTGAGCTGTGTCTGGAGTCCACCCAGGTAATGGGGTAGGATTCGTCTGTGCATACTGAACGTAAGCAAATCTCCAACACCTTTTTACTACTCAGATAACGTCCACAGGCTCCAGAGATGGAGGCATAGGCGTGTTAGGGACATTGCTGAGTCTGTCTCCCTGTGTAAAGCCACAGTCAGTGAATAAAATCAGCTTTTCTGTAATTAACATTTAAATTAATAGCTAAATTAATAATATGTTCCTCCAGTGGCAGCCCCTTCCCATTTCCGGAGTTAACATTTCCCGCAGTTTGAGAGTCTCCCGGCCAGGACATTTCATTATGGGGAGGGACTTGCGCAATGAGCAAGCTTGTCAATCAAAATAGGGAACTACTCAAATCATAGTTTAAACTCCACCTTCTCTTGGACTCCATAAGAGAATCCCCAGACAATAATCAGGGCCCCTTGAGTATCCTCATCCAAGTAGACTGTTGTAACTCTTGGCAACATCCTTTTTAAGGTTTATCTATTCTATTGCTTTGCTTTGAATAGAGTCTTCTCATTGTGTTGCAAACCTGTGTGAGTCTATTTCTGAGTAGAGGCCAGGAACCTGGAATCCTCAGGCCACGTGGGTGGGAGCTAAGGAAACCAGTTTCCTCCTGTTGTTCCCATTCAATACCAACTTAATATAAGTCTCCTTCAAGAGAAGCATGGGTGAGTTTTAGTTTTGAACCCACTACTAGCCCTGTCCATTGATTATCCGGGCTAAGCCATTTGCTTTTGAGGAAATTCTTGATGCACTAATATTTAACTCTAATATCATATGACTTGCTTTGCACACATTTGCTCTGTGTCTTACATCTCTTGTTCCTCTGTCACTTTCTTCCTGCCTTCTTACGTGTAACCTGGCACATTTTACACGCCCATGTTCATTTATTTCTGGCATTTTTTGAAGATCTCTTTGGATTGTTTTTTTTTTCACATTTTATTTATTTTATTTTATTTGCAGTGATCAGTGTTGAGCCCAGGACCTCCTGCATGCAAGACAAGTGCTCTATCTATCTACCCTTGAGCTGTGCCTCTGACCGCTCTTTATGTAGTTTCTGAAATGGTTCCACTAGTTCTCAGAAACCACACACGTGATTGGCTCCTGTCTGGTGGCATTTGGCTTTCTTCCCTCCCGGCTTCCATTTTGATTTTGAGAGATAGCACTAGCTAGTGCTCATATGAAATCCTTTTGCTCTCTGGGCATCAGAAAGCCTAACAGTTATTACATTATGGTTTTCTTTTAGGGGGGGATAATGACAAAAATCTGTCTTCAGTGTTTAGCTTAGAGGCATCCTGTGTGGCTGAAGGTGTCTAGTCCTTCGCTGATGGCCTTTAAGGATGTAGAGCTTACAGACAGGAAACACTAACAGTGCTGTACACTTCCTTCTGTCCTCTGCGGCTTTGGATGGGAATTCTGCAGTCATTCACTTGATGTGTTCCTATAAACCAGGCATCGTTTCTGGTTTTGATGTTTTTAGTTTTCTCTTTCTTTTTCTTTCCTTTCATTGGTTGTTGTTTTGAGACTGGGTATATTTCTGTTTGTCTTGAAACTCACTCTGTAGATCACTCTGGTTTTGAACTCACAGAGATTTTCAGGGCTGGGATGAAAGGTATGCATCACCACACCCTGCTCTTACCTCCCCATTCTGTCTCTGTCTCTCTCTGTCTCTGTCTCTCTGTCTCTGTTTCTGTCTCTCTGTCTCTGTCTCTCTGCCTCTCTCCTCCCCTCCTCTGAGACAGGGCCTCGTTCTGTAGCCCAGTTTGGCTTGGAGTCACATAGCCCAACTAGCCTCAAACTTACAGGGATCCTCCTACCCCAGCGACTCTGAAGTTAGGATTACAGGTATGGCTCACCGCATGTGACTGTTTAGTTTCAAAATCTCAGCATGCTGTATGCTGTGGGTCTACTTGAGTTTGTCTTGGCTAGTGCCTGCTCTGCAAAGCTGATCAGATCTGTGTGTTTATATAGATTGGGACATCTCTTTCTTTTGTTATTACTTTTTATGACACTTTCTCTTTCCAACACTTTTTCTCTTAGAATTCCAGTGAGGTAAATACTGAACTTTTCATCTCTCTCCCTTAAATTGTTGAGAGTTTGTTTCTCCTTTTCTTTTCTTTTCTTTTCTTTTCTTTTCTTTTCTTTTCTTTTCTTTTCTTTTCTTTACTCTTCTCTTCTCTTCTCTTCTCTTCTCTTCTCTTCTCTTCTCTTCTTTTCCTTTCTTTTTTTCCTGTTTGTTTTTGAGACAAGAGGTCACTATGTAGCCCAGGCTTGCCTAGAACTCTAGGCGATTCCCCTTTTTCCGCATCCCCAGTGCTGGAGTGCCAGGCGGACTTCTCCTTCCTATTTAGATGGGTGAATTTTATTATTCTGTTTTCAAGTTTAACAACCCCTTCCCTTGGCATGGCCGTTCTAACAGCATTCCGTGTGTTTTTATTTGGTATTGTATTTTTCCATCCTGTAGTTCCCATTTGGTTCTTTCCCATAACTTCTGTTTCTTTTTTTTTTTTAAATGACGTCTTTACTTTTTCATACGAGTTTCTGATCATGGCACTTTTACAGCAGTTATTAAAAAACTCCATCAACACGCTGTTCCTCTCGGGACAGGCATTGGCAGCTCATTCTTCTGCATTTAGGTTGAGAATTTTGTTTTGTTTTGTTTTTTTGTATGTGAATCTTGCCATAACAGGTGATTTTTAAAAATTATATTCCCAACAGTTTGTGTATTATGCTAAGAGGTTTCAAGTCCCACTGAAGATGTGTTTTAGCAGACGGCTGTTCTGTTCCGGCGTGCGCATCTCCCGTCTGATTTCACAGCTGTCGAGCACTGCTGCTCGGTTCTAACCTTGTTTCTCTGGAGCTGCTGGGCCTCTCACTGCTCCCGGCTATGGCCACCAGAGAGGCAGAAAGGGTTCCTTCAGTAAGGCACCCTGGGCACTCAGAAATGAGCCTCTCAAAGCTTTCAACCGATTGGATGAGACTCTTCGGTAGCAAAGAGAGAGATCAGCTTTACTCAAAGTTCACAGTTTTCAATGTTAATCCAAATCTCTAAACAGCCTTTAGACTTATAGAGGATGGTTTTTCACCAAATATCTGCCATGTCCCAGTCGAGCTGATTCATTAGATTATCTAGCACACTCATCTCATTTGCCTGTTCCAAAGTATACATTATACTTGGCAGGAGGCCTGAATCACCCCATCATCTATATATCACTCCATCTGTCCATCCATCCATCCACCTAGTTATTTTTGTGCATATAGCCCTGGCTGTCCTGAAACTTGCTCTGTAGACCAAGCTGACCTTGAACTCAGAGATACACGTACCTCTGCCTCCCAAGTGCTGGGATTAATGTTGAGCGTCACCACCTTCAGCTCTATTTATTCCCATTCATTTGACTTGAGTGTTCATCTCCTGTAACCTGCTACTGAGCCCCCAAAGGCTCAGCTGTCCCGGAGGTAATTATTCTCATTTGGCATTCTCTCTCTCTCTCTCTCTCTCTCTCTCTCTCTCTCTCTCTCTCTCTCTCAGACACTGATTTTGAATGGCTATGGCTATTAAGGTTTATTGAGATAGTCATATATCCTTTTCTTTTTTTTTTTTTTTTTTTTTTTTTGGTTTTTCGAGACAGGGTTTCTCTGTGTAGCTCCGGCTGTCCTGGAACTCACTTGGTAGACCAGGCTGGCCTCGAACTCAGAAATCCGCCTGCCTCCGCCTCCCAAGTGCTGGGATTAAAGGCGTGCGCCACCACCGCCCGGCCGTCATATATCCTTTTCATCCCAATCCATACTTCTCTGTCTATGAGGACTTACCGAACACACTGTAAGGATTTCAGACCATCTTCAGCTTTGCACCTAGGGCTATTGGATTCCTGGAGGCTCCAAAGCCAATATAAGTTGCCCAGTGCAGGAGAAATGAGAAAGTATCCCCAGGCTAATTAAATCCTTATAAACTGATTTGCTTCCTAATGGTGAAAAGCTTGTTAGGGCTGGAGTCCTTCAGACTGTTTGACAATCGAACCTTTATACTTCAGCCTAAGACGCTGAAGAGAAAGAGAAGGAGGAAAAACAGATGTCTCCAGAAAAGGGCGCGAGGGAGAGGGAAACACACCGCTCTAACCTCAACTTTATTTGCATTTTATATATGTTATATATTTCATTTTATAAAAACAGTCAAAACCCAAACCACAAGATTTCACAGATAAGAGAAAAAAGCTGGACTGGGCTTAATTCAATATTCCAGAGAATGCTCTTAAGGGCGCTCGGCAGGCTGCGTTCTGGCCAGACCAAGCTGCTGACGATTCTGAAAAAAAGGGACTCTGATTCACACCGGGACACCACATCTCATAACACACGGTGTATGCAAGAAGCTGTAATTATGAGATGTTTGCGTTGAGTAACATGGCTGCCTAAACACAGATGGTCCTCATTGACACTAATTGGACCTGACGTGGCCTTGGCCTGCCTTGGAACAGTTGCCGGAACACGAGGCCCACTTGGATGTGTGCTCTCTGAGGGCCTCTGTTTCATATCGCCTTCATTAGTGGTGGGACAGGGGATGGGGGTAGAGCTATACCTTAGCACTGGGCCCTTGTCTGTCTCAGAACTTGCTGAAAAACGTCTTTTACCCTGCTTAGAGGGGCGTGCCCCGCAGGAGCTGGCCATACGCATTTCTTCAGTTCTTTCTTATTTGGTTTAAGAAGGAAAGCTCCCTGCATTCCTCGCTCTGTTCCCCCTTTTTCCCTAGTGAAGACTAATGATTTCTATTCTTTTTAAAAAACTCATGGGAGTTTCTAAGATGTGCTATATCCCTAAAAATCCTCCACAAAAGAGCCCTTCTCTGGCTTTCTCGGGAGCTCAGGGTTTTACCCACTGACCTTCCTTCTTTTTTTTTTTTTTTTTTTTTGGTTTTTCGAGACAGGGTTTCTCTGTGTAGCCCTGGCTGTCCTGGAACTCACTCTGTAGACCAGGCTGGCCTCGAACTCAGAAATCCGCCTGCCTCTGCCTCCCAAGTGCTGGGATTAAAGGCATGCGCCACCACCGCCCGGTCTGACCTTCCTTCTTACACCGAGCTGCCTTCACTGCCTTCAGATGCGAAACGCCATCGCCACAGAATCACTAACGGTGGCCGCACGTCTTGAGCATTCACTGTGCCTTCATTCCGGTCTGAACAGAAAACAGGGACAAATGCTTGCGGGTTTCCTGCTACCTGGTATAGAGAAGCTGTGGAGAGAATGCTAGATCCACGGACATTGGGCGAAAAATCTCCTCTGCCTCTGGCATCCTTCAGAGAGATTGTTCAGAGTGGGGCACCAACGGCTGTATAAACACTGTGACCTGCTATTGGACCAATGAGAAGGCCAAAACCTTCCCTTCAGAACCTGCCTTGTAGAAATTGTGTGTCACAAATTCACCCCACAAATCTTCCTAGAGCTGTACCCCTCTCTCTATAAGCCTCTACCTACCTGCGTCTGTTTCTATAGGCCTGTGCAGCTTTTTGTCTCAGGATTGGTTTATTCTGGTGAAAGAAGAAATCACCTATTCATTAGTTAATTTTGAATCAGTGGACTGTTGGAGTTAAAAGGTGCTAGTCAGGTTGGCACAAAAACTCAGCTTTATGAAGAAAATAAAGCACAGTTTTGATGGCCGCACGAGAGAGATGGTTACAGCATTGTGGACACACTCCAATTTCTGCGTAGGTTCTGAGGGACACAGTTTATTGAAAGGATCTAGATATGGTAAAAGTGCCATCAAGGTAGTGAATTAGGGGTCAGCCTGTGCCCACAACTCCTTGTAGAGAACAGAGTAGTGATTTCGAAACAAGAATTCCACTTTTATCTTCCTTAAGTAACTAATTCTTCCCTTGTTTTGATCCTGCTGCAGGATACCACTGGGTTAACACAAAGTGGGGGCTGGGGGGAGGTATTTCTTCATTTCCCTAGTGTCCTCAGAATAGAATCTAAGTCAATAAAAATCACAGATAGCTCATTATGTAGACAAATCTGTGATAGTCTTCAGTGGGAGAAAAGCAATAACAAGGCTCCGTTGGGAGGTGACAAGAAGGGTTCCTCACTTCAAACCGACTACCGCCCAGAAAAGCGTTGGGGTGGGATTAGCAACTCTGGTAAAATTTAACAGTTGGCAGTTGGTAGTTTATGCAATACCACGTGAACTTTTCTGTTTTCATTTTCACTTAATTCTTCCATTTTTATTTCATTTTTTTGTCATCATCACCAAACAACTACTGAGTACCAGATATTTATGATGGATGAATGGTCCAAGACACATAAGAGTGGACAAACTGACTGGGGGATAGTTAGCTGGACCAAAAAAGGGGGGTATAGGTAGGTGAACAGATAAATAGATTAGTGAATAGGGCAGCTAGTTGGGTGAGCAGAGTGACGGACTGATGCATAGATGGATGGAAGAGTGTATGAATAGTTCAATGGACGATCAAAGAATACCTACGGAATGACATG